>VZUI01023077.1:0-45376 GCA_013401135.1 Cettia cetti
GAACCCAAAACAAACCCCCCCCCCCCCCCCAAAATTTTAAAAAATAAACCAAACCAAAACAAAAAAACAATCAACCAACCAAAAAAAACCCACCCCAAAATACTAGTGAATATGGGACAATGAGAGGTATTCCATTAAGAGAATCAATCACTTTGGCAGGAGACTGCAACAACATCTTAGGTGTTCTCAGCAGGGATTGAAGCACTTCCTCCATGGGATCCTCAGGTCTTTCTCTTGGATTTATAGAGTGAAGTGAAGTAAAAAAAAGTAAAACCATTTTCCTTTTCTTTTTGTAAGTGATCAATACTCTACAGTGACAAACAGAAACTCCTGAATAACCTGAAAATAAAAGTAAGTTACCAGAGTAGAACTCACAGTGTTGTCTGAAGAGTGTATATGGCTTGCTAAGAGACTGGGCTTTGGGAGTTGGCATAACATGATGTTTTCTTCAGAAAAGACTAAGAAAATACTAAGGAAATTTTTGCTATCCTACACCACGTCCTTGATTGTCTTTTATTTCACCAGCACCTATAGTTTTTGATCATATTATCTTTACACTTAAGGGTAACATTTACAATAGAAACTGTGTTTTGGAAACAAATCCAGAGCAGCTTTGTCCTCTCCATTACATAATATTGATTATTGCTCAATATTACAGAATATCAACTAGGATGATCCTAGTGTTGCTTTCTGGACTTTTTAATCTTTGTAACTCAGGGAATTCTGTTTAGAGATAAGTATGCCCTCCTAACAAAGTAAGGTCCACAAAACAAGCCTTAACAAACTAATGTTATTGTTGCTACACTGTTCCAAATGTAGCAATAACTCATCCAAGTAATTCTCAAGTTCTTTCATATTGTGGACAGTTTTTTGCTCATTCATGGCTGCTTTCCTTTTGGGCATCCTCCTTCCAGATTTTATTTAAGCAGATTTAGTGTTTCATTCTCTTACAGACAGTGGCATCAGGATCTTGAAATGAGAACTGATTAAAAAAAAAAATTAGTTTCACACAGATATTTGAGCAACTTGATGATATTTTAATAGAACAGCAATGCATTTACTGACTCCATTTTCACTGAACATGGTCTATCTGCATCTTATTTTCCCAGGTTATTTTGAACACTCCATTCCTTTGCCTGTGTTTGAGATCCTTTTCATTTTGCTGTTAATTGCAAGTTTGAATACAGGTGCATCATGATAAAAATCATAATGAAGTTGGATAAAATGCAATCATGGAAGTCCAGGGATTTTTTTTTTTTTTTTACTTGTTCAGCCAGCTTAATTATATAAGGTCTTCTGGAAAGCTTAAATAGGGGACAGAATTTGACTGCAGACTTTATCAACAGTGTCATTAGTTGGATATTTGCAGTGTTTGTAAGGCCTTGTGGCCATGTGACAGTGTAGTACAGACTGAAGGCTGAAAGCCAAAATTATTCATTACATGATGTGAGTCACAGCCTCAGTTTGCAGCAGAAATCTTCCCTATGAAGAGCAAAATAAAAGGGAAAGTTTTTGAAAGGTCCTAACAATCTTACTGTCATGTAGATGGAATTTAATAAATTATGTTGCTTTAGACATTGAAACATTATATCAACATTTGTTATGATAAGTCCCACTGAATTTTTAATAACTAAGCTCAGAAAAAACATGAGGTGAATATTTTTGAACCTATATTTGGAGTATAATCTATTTGAAGTATCAAAAGGTGCTGTCTAAGCAAGGTGCTTATTTTTTGGCTTGACAATTAATGAATCCTAACAAAACCAGGAATTATATGTGAATTTGCCAAGATCACTACCTGGATTTGTAATCCGAAAAGATAGCTCTGGTGAAGTCCTGAGCTATCATACTGCACATTTCTTTCAGCACCTTTTGACAACATTATTTTTGCCCTTATGGCTTCTTGCAGGCCATTTAATTTCAGGCAGTATTGTAGGGACAAAATAATTGTGCAACAATGGACTTTTTTAGTTGGATCACTCAGTTCTCCATATTTTTACAACATATTGCAGATGGCCAAAAAGATTAACCATAATGACCAAAGTCACTGAAATGTCAGTAGCACATAATTGCTTCCACAGTCATATCTGGCCACAAATTTTTCTGTTAAACCCAGAGAAGTACAGAATATTCCAGATGATTCTTTCCCTGCATCTAAAGCCCCATAAGTCTTTTATTCTTTACAGGACAAGCTGTAACCGGAAGTCAGTTGTAACTCATAGTGTTAAGAATATTTGGGTTTGGCAGATGCAAGTGTGTTAACTCTGTCCTGCTTTCACATGGTCTTTTGGGTGGCAAGCAAAAAACAGCCCACAAGAATTTCTAGATCCTTCCATCAAACTGTCATCTGCAGTGATATCCCTGAGAGAGGATGGCTAGTGCCATGCAAACAGTGTCAGGCTATACATTTTGGATGTACTGGGATCACTAATCTTATTACAGGTCTTATTTTCATATATAGTTAATCAGATGGACCTTGTTCCCTTCAAGCTAAGATCGCATGCAAACTCCAAAAGGTTCTGACATCTTAACCTTAACCTTCTTAAATTAAATAGTGATATTTGAGTGTCACTGAGCTGAGTTCTACTGAATTAACCCTTAGCAATGAATTAAGACCAGAATCAATGTTCAAAAGATGAATAGGTTTCATTGAAGTTGTTTTTTTTCTGCATGGGAGCTTCAGTGATATGTATGTGATCTTTTATCACTGCACTAATTCATGCTTGTTGTACTTTTTAAGTTTATATTCAAGAAGTAACCAATGTATCGGAATTATTTTCCAAATAGTTCCTACATAATTACCTTCATGGGTTGCTGACATTTTATTCCCTATAGACAAAATGGCAACCATCTTTTATGAGGAAACTGGGAGATAAACCTACTTTTCCACATTCCTCGCAAATGCTGCAAAGATATCCTTCTTGTTAAGTATAATCATTAATATTAAAAGTCAGCTAGGTACATAAATATCTTAGACTTTAATCCATCTGCAGTAATTAAAATTTTATAAAATTGCTCTCTGTGTCTTTCTTGATTGATTACCTGTGACTTTAAGCCACTCCAGAAGTTTCATTAAGTATATCACTTTCGATATGGAATATTTCACAAATGTGTTCAGCATATTATAATATACAAAAACTCCGGAACAGTTGCATTTAACAGCTATTATACCCACATGTTGTTTAATCTGAGCCAAGTTCCTTCAGGCACAGCTAAACTACCCCTTCTGCTCATATAGAAGCATCTGTGAGAGGAATCTGTGAGAGTATCTCATTGTGTGCTCTGCCAGTGGTAGTTCCTCAGAACTATGCAACAACTTGCACTGTGGGCATCTGAAGTGATGTCTCTGTGTATTTATGAATTTGGGGTTTTTGGGGACAGGCTGTTAGTCACAGAAAACAACAGAGGACTGTTAAATGTGTATTTTATATACAGCACAGGAAATATCTATACAGCACAGGCAACTTATTATGATATCTATAGGTTTGGTTCTTATTCTTTTTTAACTTCTTCTTAATATCAATTTGTATAGTTTTTCCTATACCATGTTAATTCTATCCCATTTTGTTATGTTCTTTAGCAGAGAAAAGAAAACTGGGAATAGAATCACAGTTGGGGAAAATTGCGTGAGGAAGATACACATTCTGTAGGATATTTCTGTTTTTCCTGATCGCAATCTTCTCATGCAGAAATTGGCATTCATAAGTTATATCAATGTTCATTATTTATACAATTTCCAGCTGTGCCACTTACTATGCGTTTCACACGACTGAAGCCAAGTTGCACAAATAGCATCCTATTGTCCCTACTTTGAGAGGTAGTTATAGCATCTGAAACTTGTAGGATTTTACCTTGAAACCCATTTAAATAAGTTCTAAATCTGTGAGTTCTAAATCCTCTCTTCTCTAAATCCATCTGATTTTACTGTTATGTATTTTCACAAGTTTTTATATTTTTGCCAATGGTACAACAATATCAAATCAAGCTGTCTGGTTTATTTCTATCATTTCAAAAAGTAGCTTAAAGAAAGGAAAATACTGTAATTTTCCACGATTGGAAGAGCATAAGCATTTTAGTGCCCAGCTTCAACATTTTGCAAGGGATTTCTTTGAATGTAGTTTGTTTCTTTGATATCAAGGAACAAACATACTACCAAGTACACAAATAGAGATAACACAGAGCTGTGAAATCACACAGCTACAAGAGGTAAACACTTGCTTGAAAACACATACTTGTTCTAAATGCTCAAGTAATTTACAGTCATTTCCTTTGTTTCTTCTAAGTGTTTATGTAATATGAGAAAATTTAGTCCCAGAATAACAAAATAAGAGAAAGAATTTTGTTTCATCTTAAAACCGAGGGCTAAATATCTTCCTCTACGTGTTTCAACACACAGTTTTAGTTCACATATGAATTCAGATTCCTATTTTTAAGCAGTGGAAATTGAATATACTGGCTATTAGCAATATTTGGGACACAGAAAGTGCTATTCCAATAACAGTGGTAAATGCTGCAGAATTTAAATATCTCACCCAGCACTGCAGATATTCTTGCAGTTTTCTTCAGTGGAAGACCATTGTCTCTATCCTGTTTTGATTGTGTAATAAAGTATGAACATGTTTACAGAGAAAATTTCATCAAACATCAGGGTTATTAGGGTAGAGTCTTCCTGAAAACCTTTTGACTCTTAGTAAGTATATCTTTATCCTGAAATGAAGGGACATTGTACAGCACTGAACAAATATTGGAGCAGAATGGGGAAGCAAGAAAAAAAAAAAAAACCAAAAAGGAAAATAAAAAGTCTTTTCACTGCCACTGCTCTAAATGTATTTTAATAGAAGAACAGAGCCTAGCAAGTGTGACACCTTTCATGAGCACATCTATAAATACACTTTAAAAATGGTCATAAATCATGTTTTGCCATTTGAGAACATAAAGGGAAATTAGAGTTTTCCCACTGAAAAAAATAGGAGCAGAGGGAGGGGGGAGTCATGTCTCTAAAGTCACCTCTACTCTTATTTTCCATTCTAATCTAGTCTGCTTTTCATTTTGCAGCTGAACAATTGATTCAGTTAGGCATTAGTTTTCTTGGCTTGCTTGATATCAAAGACTTTAAGCATTTGTAGCCAAAGAGTGGATTCTTTGTCTGAGCAATCAAGGGTTGTATCAGGGGCTGCAATGCCTGTGAGGAGGGAGGGTAGCAAGCCCCCCAGTAACAAGGAAAACTTAGACACACAAAAAATTGTTCCTACACAGCACAGAAACAAGAAGCTACAACAATCTTGCTAATAGCTCCTTTTCTGCCCTCTAGACCTCAGATGATTTTGATGTTAAGAAAGACTACCCTAATACAGCCTCAAATTCTAGCAGCCTTTCTGCACACAGAGGGGGTGAGTGTGTTCCACTGCAATAAAACCTCTTCTCTGTGTGGAGAAATAGCCACAGTGATTGTAGGACTTGGCCCTTAACACCAACTCATTGAGCTCTGCTATTGACAGCATTTATGGTCAGTGATGAAGAAAGAATTTTAAAAATTAGAAAAAAAAAATTGTTTCTGCTACCAGTAACATTTCCAGCAACATCAAGTGCCTGGATCCAAAGATACTCTTCCAAATCCTTATGAGGGTGGGATGGTTTTGACTGTAGTGGAGTTCATTTTCCTTATGGTTACTTATATGGGGCTGTGTTTTGGGTTTGTGCTGAAAACAGTGTTGATAACACAGGGATCTTTTCATTATTACTGAGCTTTGATCAGAGAAGCAAGGCCTTTTCTGCCACCAGAGAGTGGCCTGGGGGTGCACAGGGAATTTGAAAGAGGGCACAGCTAGGATAGGTGATCCTAACTGACTAAAGGGATATTCCGTAACATCTCATCAAGCTCAACATATAAAATGGGATAAAGAAGGAAAGGGAGACATTTGGAGGGATGGTGTTTTTCTTCCCAAGTCACCATTATGTGTGATGGAGGCCTGCTCTCCTGGACATGGCTGAACACCTGCCTGCCCATGGGAAGCAATGAGTTAATTCCTTGTTTTACTTTGTGTCATGATCTGGTAATTAAAGTAATTAGAAATGCCTCTTGAAAACGAGACCATATGACAAAATCAATAGTATGGGGTTTATTTGATAGTAAATATGAGAGAGAGAAAGATACATTCAGGCTAGGTAGGAAAATCCAGGCACCTCCCTGGGGCAGCAGGGGGAGTTTGTCGTTGTGTCTTACAACAGACTCTGAGTTTGTTGTATGACATGCAGTCCTGTGGTACAAGGCTTCAGGAATGACTGGGTGGCACTTTGAGGAGTCTTTGATGGATTATAATACTCCCTCAGCTGCCTCTCTCGTGACTGTCCCGTGGATGTGGCCTTTGGGGTTGGAGGTTTCACAGCTGGGCTGGGCCAGGAGGGTAAGTGTTCACTGCCTTTAACCAGAGGTTATGCCCAAAACCTTCTCCCCCTTCTCATTTTGGGCAAGAAAACCTGGCCTCTGTAGGCTGTGGCCTCCCCCACCCCAAACCCAGCCAGGGAAGAATCTCTGCTTCCTTTGGCTTTGTTGTGGATACATTCTTCTCCCTCAGTCTTGTTTGTTTCTCCCCAGGCCTGAGGGAATTGCAGAATGGGTTTTCCCTTTACCTCATCTCAGCAGTCTGACTTACAAAAAAGTTCTTCAAGGAGGCTTCTGTCATTGTAGCTTCTTTATACAGTTTTTGCTATAATGGGCAAAATTTCATAACAGTATTTGAGGCATGAACCTTTTCAACCCCTGACACTTGCTTGAGTGCACAGCTTTGAATTTCACTACTAAACTGTCTTTAACTCAAACCATGAGTTTTCCCACTTTCGCTCTTCCAATTCTCCCTCCCATCCCACCATGTGGGAGCAAGCCATTGACTGCTGTGCTCAGTCACCAGCCAGAGAGACAATCATGACAAAGGGACAAGATCTAGGTAATGCTCAGCTCTCTTGTTTAGACCCAAAATGCAGTTTTCAGAGAAAGAAAATGGGTGTGTAGGCTGAATATGAAGGACAGTAGCCCTAACATGTCCCAAACTGACTGATGGAACATCAAGTTTCACTTTTCTGTGCCAAGACAGTCCTGAGAAAGTTTTTAAAATTATAGGATCATAGGGGCTGGAAAATCCTCTAAGATCATCCTGTCCAACCTCTACTGTGTCAGCTAAACTACAGAACAAAGTGCCATGTCCAGTTGTTTCTTGAACACCTCCAGGGACTCTACCACTTCTCTGAGCAGCCTGTCCCAATGGCAGACCACCCTTTCACTGAAGAAGTCCTTTTTGAACTGAACCTCCCCAGGTACATCTTGGGGTTGGTTATATCCTCTCAGCTGTTCGAGATAAGCCTGGCCACACCTGGCTCCACCCTCCTGTCAGGCAGCTGTAGAGAGTGAAATCTCCCTTGAGCCCCCTTTTCTCCAGGCTGAGGCCCCACAGATCCCTCAGCTGCTCCTCACCAGGCTTAAGCTCCAGAACCTCTGTTCTTTTCTCTGGACATGTTCTAGCCCCTCAATGTCCTTCCTGCAGTGAGGAGCCCAGAACTGGACACAGGACTCAAGGTGTGACCTCAGCAGTGCCCAGCACAGGGGACAATCCCTGCCCTATCCTGCTGCCACACCAGTGCTGACCCAGGCCAGGTGCCATTGGCCTTCTTGGCCACCTGGGCACAGCTGGCTCATGTTCAGCTGCTGTCACCAGCATCCCCAGGTCCTTTTCAAGCTTTCCAGCCACTCTGCCCTGGCCTGTGGCACTGCCTGGGGTTGTTGTGACCCAAGGGCAGGACCCAGCTCTTGGCCTTGTTGAAGCTCAGACAACTGGCCTCAACCCATGGATCAGCCTGTCCTGATCCCTGTGCAGAGCCTTCTTCCCTTCCAGGAAATCAACACTCCCACCCAGCTTGTTGTCATCAATGAGCTTACTGAGGGAGCACTCTATCCCCTCATCCAGGTCATCAATAACATATTAAACAGGACTGGCCCTGTATTGAACCTTGAATATCCTCACTAGTGACCAGCCACCAACTGGATGTATCACCATTCACCACCAAAAGATACAGGCAGAAATTATTTAAATTTCTCTTTCATTAAAACATTCAAAGTGCAGCATAGAACTTGAGACAAATATTATATATATTAAAAACCCAACAAAATCTAAAAACCTCTTGAGCATAAACAGGTCTTTAGAAATTAAACTAAAGCATTATTTTCATGTGTTACTGAAACATCAAAATGGCACAAAATGGAGAAATAACTGTATGTTTATAAAGGTCTGGAAAGAATCCAGCCAACTTTGTCACAAAAAAACCCCAGAGGATTTGGTGAAGACTTGAATGAAAGAGAAGGATTAATTAAAATATGGTAACAAGAATTTGAGAGAGTCTGACAAGCTTCCACTCAAAAAATCATGTGTCATCTGTACACATGGCAGGAAGATTATAACTCCCACAGCTGAGGAAAGTGTATCAAGGCTTTCCTATTGATATGGAGAGTCACTAACAGTGAGAGCTGGTATGTTCACCTTGCTGTTGAAAAACCTTGTAACTTTTAGCCATTAACACCAGTCTTTCCTTTCAGAATGTGATATCCCATAGAAATGTTTTAAAACCTCACCTCTGGACAAAGAAACACAACCAACTTAGTGGGGTTTTTCTCCTTCCTAGTAAATTCATTAATTTAATGCTAAAGAAAAGCATTCTATGACTGATTTAATGATTTAATGATTTTCAGCCATTTTTCTTTGTCTGAATTCTGTGTGCCTTCTATGAAAAGATAATTTTCCGACATAGAAAACTACAGACATGATTGTATAATTCAGAAACAGGACCAACTGAGCATGAGCCTAGGAATGAATCCCTTAGACAAAGAGAATTCCTTTTCCTTGTTCTCATAGCTCTCATATTGCACACACAGAGAAATACATATATACTGCCATGGGGATGTTTGTTATCTATCTGGGGGAATATACCTGTCTGAGGGCATCTTTTTGGAAGGATTTATGACTCCTGATGATATTAACAAAGAAAGATCACAAAAAATCAGAAAAAACTTTTATACTTCCAATCAATTTACTGCAACATGAGCATTTTACATTGCATAATATACCCAGCAATTTTAAGCCATTTTCATTCTCACTATGTATCTGTAGCAATATTACAAAAAGTAATACCTGGAGTCAGGTTTCAGAATTTACAACTAATATATTAGATGTGATTTCAGTGTGTGTCTGAGTTTCGGAGTATGGGGAAATATAAAACTTTCCCAGAGCAGAAGGTGATCAGACTTCAGTGATAAGTAACAGAAAAGCTTGATAGAATCACCTTAGACTCAGTAGCATCATATGGACACAGCAGCCACATGAACTTGGACATATAAGATGGGGGAAAAGAAAATTTGAAAATAAAGAGAAATTTTGAAGTAGGAAAAACTGTAGAAATACGATATTGTTAAAGAGTGAATTAGTAAGGAAGGAAATTATATTGAATAATATATGTATCTCTCAGATGATCTGGGGCTGTACTTATCAGATAGAAGATGTAAGAAGCTTAGAAAGAAATAATGCTGTGTCCTCTGTTGGGGACCAGGAGTCCAGCCTAGAAAGGTGCTTTCTCCCGTGGAGAGAAGGCAGCCTATGAGGTAGCAGAAAAGTTCTAAAAGTTCCTCTAATTGGTTCAAAGTTTCTAGTTTCCCTCTATTGGTTATACTCCCACTTCCTGGTTTTCCCATCCTCTGATTGGTCCGTTTTCAATCCTCTCAGTCATTGGTCATCTTCCCAATCCCTTGCCCCATTGGTTGATTGTAAAACCCCACCCCCTAAGGTTGTGAATAAAAGGGCCCCGGGGTAATCGAGGTTTTTTGGTTGCCGGTTCCAGCGGAATGAAGTGGGTCAGGCGGATCAGGCGGCTCCTGCTTATTGCCTGCACTGCCTGAGAAGAAACCGCTCCCACAATCTGCCCCAGAGAGCTGCCTTGCCAGTCTCTCTTCTGAAGTCACTAAAGGGCTCCCACGCCCTGCTGTGCCGGCAGCATTCACAAAAGAGTTGTCACTGGGAGTGCCTGTGACACCCAAGGCTTAGACTGCCCTTTTCAGGGCGGATAGTGGAGGGAAGGTCGTGGCACCCTGAAGACCCTGGCTGGGCTGGGACTTCATCAGGGGTGGCCAGCAGCAGTCCTCTACTTGTGCAGGGTCACCTTACACATCTCTTGATCTTCATGATAATCTGCATCAGGCCTGTTATGCTAATTCCATTGTGCACGTACCCATTTCAGCCTGCTCCAAATGATAACAAGTCTGGCAAAACAGCGCTTTATGACACTGGCTTGCAGAATAATCAATAGCTAAACACAAACTCACATACTTTTAGCACCCCTGATAGCATATATCGATCTGCAAAACCAGAGGAATTCCACTGCCTCTGACTGGCTTTGTAAAGCTTGCACTGAGCATCCAAAATCTTATTGACAGAGAGGTGAGACTGGTAGTACCAGTTATCTTGCTCCTAGATAAAAAGAGAAGCGCATTAATGAGCTCCTTTTTTTCTTTTGGCATGATACTTTATTACAGAAAGTAATGCACATTCCCAGACACTTGCCAAGAGGGGATACACAACCCACTTCCCCACCTGCACCTGCTGCTGAAAGGAGCTTTAAAACTCAGATGTGCCCTGACACTCCTGAGTACCCTGGGACAGCAGAACTGGCTTTCTCCACCAATCCAGCCTGCTAGCAGGTGCTGCAGATCCAGAGGCAGATGTTAATTGATTCACACTGACAGCTTTGGCATATTCTGCTCATTAGCCTACCCTGAATTAACTGCAGCCAAGAGTAACTCCCTGAGCAGAGGAACTGAGGGTTAAGTAGTCCTGGTGTGCTAATAAGACTTTGTCTTAGAAGGTAGATAAGCTTGTGCCTGTTTCCTGTTTTGGCTAAGAGTGTGACTGGAGAGGGACCAAAGAGTGAGGAATATGCAGGCATGGGTTATGTCAAACCCTGTGTGACTTTGACATCCTTCCAGGTACAAACCCCTACATTTTTAGCTGTTTGTTCTTCCTAGTTTTGGTTTTATCTGTTACAGTGAAAGCATTTTGGATTAGAGATATGTTTTACTGTGAGATGTGGTGATTAACATTGACTCTGTCCTCTAGCATTTGCAGTGAGGACAGTTTCAGAATGGGTGTTTACTCCCTGTTTGATGGAAGTAAGTCTCTGCTGATTTCTTTTCCCTAGCCAGTATCACTAAAAAGTAAATAGTGGAATAAGAAGTAAAAAAATCTCATCTCGTGAAATGCCAAACACCTTGGTTGTTATTGAAAAGAGTGAGATTCCCTTTGTGATAGGATCTAATTAGGAAATTATGCTGGGGTGAGGTTTTTTTGTTTTTGTTTGGTTGGTTGGGTTTTTGGTTTGTTGTTGTTGTTGTTGTTTTTGGTTTTTTGGTGTTTTGGGGTTTTTTTTATGTGAAAGCAAAGAAAGAAATAGGAAAGTGCCAATATCAGTAGGCTTCTTTTAAATGTCAGTCCTAAAATACAGGGGATACACAAAGGCTTTTTTTATCTTAGATCAAGTGTGATTTGAAGCTCTTTTTCTATTATAATGAATGAGGGAAAAAACCACTCAGGTTTTACAGCTCTGTATTTTGTTTCATAAAGCAGACTTCTTATGAAGCTGAAAGGATTTTTTTTAAGACATGTTGTATAATTTCTAAGCTTTTTAACAAATATTTCCCCAAGACTCACAAATAACTCTGTGTTGAGACCTAAGGAAAAGAGCAGCCTAATAGGCTGGACTCCATGCCTCTGAGTGAAGACATTCACAAATGACAGTGCTCTTGGCTTAGTGACAATGTAGTTATCAAATGTTATGGAAAGGAAATTAGTTGTTCTTAAGAAATAGCTCAAAATCCATCATTTCACTTTGAAACTGGAAAAGCAGGTTGGTTACTTATGGCGGCAAGTATGTAGGAAATGTGATATTTTCAAATTAAACAAATATTACAAAAAATAAGGACATTTTTGACATACTAACTGGGAATTTGATAAAACTGGGAGTAGAAGCAAGGTGTTCTCTTTTCTGTCTTGGTTATTGGCACTGTGTACTGATCTCATACTGCCTTGTCTCTCTCCACCTCTAAAACTTCTGCATCGTCAGCTGCATTAAGCACTTGCAGTTTTTTTACTGTTTACTTCAGACCCCAAACTTTACACTCAATTTCTTGGTTAGTAGATGATGACCAGCTTCATCACTACCCTCTAAATCCATAGCAACGTTTGTCTGTCTTTGTTTTTAGGTAAGGAGGTGAGGAGAGATGTTAGGCAGTTTAAGAAATCTTACACCATTGTTCAGCAGAGGTAAGTTTTTAATCCACTACAGGGAGGAAAAGGAGCATTTATGTGGTAGAGGATATACTGGCATGATGAGAGAGGGAGATAACTGTTGGAAGAGCTGCCTGAAAGGCCTTTTGTACTTCCAAGTCACCCAGACCTAAAGAAGCATTTGAGGAATCTCTGTCCTTAATTAATGCAACAGCATGTGATAATTAAGCCTCTGAGAAGCCTGGCTTTGAATTTTGTTGTTGTTGTTGTTGTTTTACTCTGACAGATAAGCTTTTTGCTGTTTAGGAGGCAGTGCTTGGGGAAGTACTGGATACTTAAACAGATTTGAGCTATGTCAAAGTTACAAGTGATAGCTTATTTCACCTAATATGCTGTTTGCCTTGTGTACTAAATGTTAGCAGGAGTTCTTATGGCTCAAAACTACCAGTGGTTTATATAATATTTGTGATATCACAGCTTGGAGTACAAATAATTCAAATGTAGAAATGTTCTTGAAAATCAGCCAGTTGCCTCTTTTGGAGGAATCCAGGCAGTGTAATAACTGCTACCTCAAAACTGATAGCTTCCAGTGCCTTACTAGATATGTGTTTTAGACACACCAAGTGTGTCCCCCCCAGATATCTTTGTGTAAATAAATTCTCCATGTCTCTCTATGGAATGACTCTAACTTAATTTATACTGGGAAAGAATTTTAGTTTGAAGTTTCAGTGTATGAAGAAACACATTGCCACAGTCAGCATATTTCTCCCTCTTAACTTATATTTCCAGGAAATATCTCAGTGTAATGATAGTTTCTAATAGTTAAAACTTCAGGCTGCTAAAAGTCAGAAGCCAGGTCGGCCCTGTTGTAAGCAGACACTCATTACAGCTCCCCTTCATGACCTGCCTGGGTACTGTTCTTACTCTGTAAGACATTTCATTACACTAGAGGTAAAAAATAATTTTAAAATAAGGGAAATTGTCCTTGCTGTTTCAAGCTGTGCGATGTACTGTTTCAATGTGTACAGACCATGTACTTCAAGGAGTATTTGGGTCTGGTCATTATTTCATTTGGAAAATTAACAGAAATTAATGCCTGTGATAAAGATTTTCACCCTAAACAGACTAGAAATATCTTTTTCTTATTATTATTTTTTCCTTGTCCCATTTATGCTCCTACTTCTTGTATTTAAAAATTTTGCTTCTGTCAGATATACTACATTGCCATAGACTTAGTTAATGGTACTAGGTAGCATTATTTACTGTGGAATTGCTGACTTCTTGTTAACATTTTCAAGGAAATGACCTGTCACTGGGCTGATGCAAGTAGTTACTGCTCTGTCTTGTCATTCTAAGCCCTGTTGTACCATTTAGGTGCACCCTTCTGGTATGTCTGACCATTCCTTGACAAATAAAGACAAAAACTGTGATTTAATACAGTGGCAACAAGCTTCATGGGATAGTCAGTAACAATCCTCCGTGTCATGCATGACAGATGACTTTGGTTGCCATAGTGATAGCAGCACCATTTGTTTCCAAAAGGAGACAAGTCTTTTCCCTCAAGCCCTTTAAAAGTTTGATTGAAAGACTCTGACACAACTATTTGATATTGATCAGTGGGTGACTGAATGCCCATTGCCAGCAATAGCATTGTATCATTCATCAGAAAGAGCTTTAATGAACAGACTTGGGCACTTTCATTTTTCCCAACCTCCTTATCAGTTTTGCTCTTTTTTTTTTCCCTCTTTTTGTTTTTTGTTCCTTTTAATAATAAATAACAATAGCTTTAATAACTCAGCTGAACAATAGTTCTTTCTTGTCTTGAGGGAGAAAACAGTTTTCTTGTTTTGAGAGTACTGATGGGGGTTGGCCAATAGGTCATTCTATGATGGTTGAAAAATCCTTCAAGTAGACAAAAATATTTCTTTGTGGTACCTCACCTAGTGTACTGCTTCCCCTCTTTCCCATGTCTCCTGTTCCAGGGTACCACCTGTTCACATTCTTGGAAAAGGTTTTTAATGCTGCAGGTTTTTTTTGCTCTATGCTCTTCAAGATAATATTTCATTCCCACTCAGATTTCTCTTCTCCAACAAATGTGTCTCTTTTCAAGTGCCTACCAGGACTACAGTGGTAGGCACTGTAAGGAAATGCTCAGTTGAGATTCCAGCAAGTGAAAGGGACAGGATCTGTTGTGTACCTTTCCTCAGGAGTGTAGAAGGATAGTTGTTCCGATGGACTGAAATTGTACCTTCTTTTATATATATCCATTTCCTTCTATATGATCCTTCAGCAGCTTTTTCTGAGATTGGTGATATTCAGCCATATGATGCAAGGTTTTGTCACTGCATGGGATTTCTTTCTTCTCAAGCATTTCAAAGCAAACATATTATTTTTTTTTCTCAAGAGTTTATTCCAGTGGCTTGGGTTTAGTGGGTTCTGCCACCAACTTCTTTTATGAGCAATTTAGTGGAGGTGTATAGTTCATGTGAGATGGTAGTTAATGTTACAAAATAGAGAAAGGAGACTCATCTAGCTAAGGAGATATATTATCTCAACACTAAGGGGTGATACTTAAGAAAGAGATCACAATTTTCTTTTCTTTGATCACAATAATTCCTGTTCTTTCACTGATGAGACACTTCCCACCCTAGTACTCACCACACCCCACCTTTTATTCCCACATGGCTGAAGTTGCAGGGTTGATTTATATTAGGAGGTTTTGTCCTTCTTTGACCTGGAGTTCATTCCTGGCTTTCTGCAGGAAATCTTACAGGGGTTTTCATTAGTGTTTATAGCTGCAACATCAGTGGAACTAGTTCTAGGTGACCTTTATTCACTGCTCCTTGTGTGTCCTAAGCTCTTCACCAGCAGTTTTCAGGGGCTGAGTTCCCCATGATAAATGTGAGGAATAATAGAGGCACTAGGCAGCTGTAGGACTGGAGTGAGTGGTGCTTGCTTGCATTGAATCTGTGGCATCTTCTGCCTGAGTTGATAGGGGCTTTTTCATGTGAGAAGGGGAGAGCAACACACAGCAGTACAGAATGCAGTTCAAAATATGATAATGCTTTTACAGAGAACTGCTACAGAACTCCATTTTAAGTAGTAATAGGGATTCTTTAAGGTGTTCTTGAGTTGTTACTTGGTTATTTTGTTGGGTTTTTTTCCCCTTAGCCTTTGCAAAAAAAAAAAAAAAAAAAAAAAAAAAAAAAACAAAAAACAAAACAAAACAAAAAAAACCCCCAAACAAACAAACATACAAAAAAACCCAAAAAACCCAACTGCACATGGTTATTTTCTTGGGTCTTTTAGACAGAGTTTTTCTTTTCAGAAAGTTTGTTATTTATAATACATGATACAGAGAAGCTCATGCTGTTTTCTGGCCTTGAAGTACTACTGAATAATAATGTTTAATAACAGAGGTTGTCTAGACTCTTCTTCTCTGTCCTTGGTCAAATCTCTCTCACAAGTGTTCACTATTCCTCTTATCAGTGACTCCTTAAAGTTTTTAGAATTGGCATATTGGGCACTCATACATGAGTAGAATAAGCTCAGTCATCCCACACAAAAGTTGTAAAGAGCTGGCAGGGTTCTATGAACAGTCTGATATTTACTGCTTTAATAAGTCTGTGTCTACCCTCTTGTTCTTCTTTCTTTTTTTTTTTTTTCCCACAAACTCAAAATAGAATATAATAACGACTTTGGACCGTCTGTTGATATAAACCTTTTAAAGCTTAAAGCTTTTTAAATTTGCCTGAGATTTAGACAGATATTTGCAATATTATTTGTCTGATAAGGAAATTTAAGCTTGCTAAGATATCTTGAAGTGATTTCATGGCTTGTATATCTCAAAAATAATTACTCCCAATTTAACAGTGAGTAATGTTAAGTGAGCAGTCTTCAAGGTGGCCCGCTTTTAAAACTTTAGAAAACGTGAACTGAAAGTACAAAAGTTAGTTTTGTTTTTGATTTTTTTTTTTTTTACTATTATTATTTTGTCAGGTACAAGGAGAATGGTTGCTTTAAAAATCACTTTTCTATCTAACACAACCATATGGTATTACTGTGTTTTTAAGGTATGTCCTTAATAGCACCTTCATGGGGCTCAGACACATTACCATTTCTGCTGAAAAAGGGAGCAGGAATCAGTCTGAAAAGACTACAGGTTTCACTGTGTTGGAATTACCAAGTGAACCAAGTAAGGGCACAGAAAGGCAAGGACAGAGAGACTGTCATGGCAGACTTAAAATGTGATCCTTTTGTTCAGAAATAAACTAGATATAAATGGTTCTGACCTGATGTTATTTTTATTTATTTATTTAAGATTTTTAGGTAAATTCATTATTTCAGCTGTCATAGGAGACTTGCTCTCTTTTTTGCCAAATAGACCAAGAAGGACACAGCTTTGGGTATTTGTGAAGTGTCTAGATTGAAAGTCTGACTTGGAAAGCTGGCACTTCTGCAACTCAGACTGGTGGCACACATGGTAACAGAATCATTTAGGTTGGGAAAGACATCCAAGATAGAATTCAACCTTTTCCCAATCATCACCATGTCAACCAGACCATGGTGCCACATGCAATTGCTTCTTGAACACCTCCAGGGATGGTGACTCCAACACCTCCCTGGGCAGCCTATAACAAACTTTGAAAACTGTCTCCATGAAGAAATTCTTTCCAATGTCCAGCTTGAACTTCCCCTGGCACAATTAGAGACCATATCCCCTTGTCCTGTCACTGGTTACCTGGGAGCAGAGGCTGCCCCCTCACCTGGCTCCATCCTCCTCTCAGGGAGTTGTAGAGAATAAAATCCCTCCAAGCCTCCTTTTCTCCAGACTAAACACCCCCAGCTCCCTCAGCTGCTGCCCCCCATCAGATTTGTGCTCCAGACCCTTCCCCAGTGTCTTCCTTGCAGTGAGGGATCCAAAACTGGGCGCAGGATTTGAGGTGTGGTGCCATCAGTGCCCAGCACAGCGGGATTTTCCTTTCCCTGGCCCTGCTGCCACATTATTGCTGATACAGGCCAGGTGCCAGTGGCCACCTTCACACAAATTGGGTCATGTTCAGCATGGCTGAGCATCCATTAGTGTCCCTATGTGATTAGAACACCTTTGACTTATTTAAAAACAATATTTATATTTACTCTTGGTGTTGTTTCTAATTTGATATCAACAACATCTGGTGGTGATAACTTTCCAACAAAAAACTGAAATAAGAAATAAGAGGTTCCTGAAGCTTAGTTGTATGAAAAATGTCTTGGCACCGTTCAGATGGCATTCCTTCTTTCAGATTTGTCTTGCATATATGTCACATTTTTTAAATGTCAAACTGAAGAGATCACAGAAGAAATATCATAATTTATTTTACTTCTAATTTCCACTCAGTGATTTCCAGAACTTTAAAAACATTATCATGTGTGTTCTGTGGCTATGCAGAAATGAATACAAACTCAGAAAAAGAATGGGCTTAATATTCTGTTGTTTTAACTCCAATGTAATATAAAATACTTAATATCTGGAAAACTAAATGTCTGACTTATTCTACAGCTATTTTTTGTACTTTTGTACTTATTCCAGAAGTAAAATGTGCTTTGTAAGTGATCCTTCATGGGTTTGTTTGGGGTTTTTTAATATGTTTTTGGTTTCACGGTACTAATCCGAAAATGTACATTTCTGTGAACCAAGAACTACAAGAAGATGTAAGGAATGAACTGCTTAATTCAGTAATGTGTTTAGTTGCTTCATTCACTTGCCCACTTGAGGCTGGTTTTTTTAGGAAATAAATCTTAGTGATATATTGCTTTTCTAATTTTAATCTTATTGTGCCTTCAGTGCTTTCCTTCCTGAGTGAAATTAAAACCACCAACAAAAACGTGACAGATATCACAATAGGTAATTACATTAGTAAGTATCTAATATTAAGAGCAATAACTAACTCAATCAGAAGGACAATTATGTGGTAAATTCAGTTAAAATATCCCTTGCAAAATGTCAGTAGTGTTTGCATTAGCTAATAAAAATGTCATCTGAATTGTTTCCCTAGTTATCTAGGCTTTAAAACCTAATCTAATAAACAGTTTTGTATGTTTGTAATTCCTAAGTAATTTAATTAATCTGATCTTGTTTTATTATTACAGTTCAGAACTAGGAATTTCTATGAAATTAAACCAATGTGACACTGGTTCATTCCATCAGCTGCAGTGTTTAGTAAGCATCCTCTTAATTCTGGATTTAAAAAGAGCACTTACAGTAAATGTTCTCACAAGCAAGAAGTATCTATTACAGGTTCTATCTTCAATGGAAAGTTTCAAAACTAATAAAACAATGAAAGAGAATATTTTATTTCGTGTAAATGTCTGATAAGCCTATTAAAAAAAACCCCCTTATATCACTCCAACTACCCCTATTATCTCCCTAAGAGGAATTAATTTTTTTTGAGTCTACTTTTTTTTGTTGAATTTTAAATTATTTGCATTAAGATCTTTCTTCAGCATGAGGAAATATTATGCAACATAGGCCCTTTCTTCATTAAATCTTCTTGGAATAGCTAAATGTATTAGATATTCATTTTATTTCAAAAATGAGCAAACTCTTATTCATTAGCACATCAGTGAAGATTCCACAGGTTGCAATAAGCCTTTGAGTCATATCATACCACCATTTTAACAGAAAAGATGAACAGAATTAAAATAGTAAACTTGTCTCCTGTATGCACTGCCTGTGAATCTCCAGCCAGTGTGCACAGCTGATAGGAAAACACACCTGTGGATTTGGGAGCACTCTGCTTTGGTTGGTAACACTGGAGAGCTCCAGGCTGCACGAAGAGCAGTCTGTCAGTCCTTCCAGTCCTGGAAATCAGTGGTTTGGAAAAGGATTCAAAACCATAAGTGGAAGAAAATTCATGGGGAACATTGGATAACCCTCCTAAGTTTCAGGTGAAAATCTAGTGTGGATTGCCTGGGTGAATCTTTTTTTGTAGAGAGATGAGGGGGTTGAACTTGTGTGCAGACCTTGCATCCTACTCAGTTCCAGAAATCACCCAGCTGTGGTTTCCATCACTGGTCTGGCCTTCAAAGCCAAGTTTCTATACAAATCTTGTTCCACATTTTTAAAGGACTAATGTAAAACTGGATTTAAAATTATTGATTCCCTTCTTTGCAAGGCAACTGAAATGATGAGTGGATTTGGAGCCTCACAGGAAAAATGGCTTTGTCAAACAGGAAGCTGATAAAGGGCAGACAAAGAGGGATTTGTTGCACAGCACTTCAACCTTTGTTAATAAGTAATTAACACAATATACACAAATTTGCATCAGCAAATGCAGCTGTTGTGACTGAATTCTCATACTTACTTTGCTAAAATTATGCATTTATTAGTCTTTTACAGATCACCCAGAAATAAATTTTCATTCTAGATGATATCAAAGGTCTCATTTTCAGTCTGGCACAGGAGTTATGGAAATCCATATATCTATATATATTTTATTTTACATGGGCTGAGCTAGGAACAAAATACCCTGTTTTTCCCAGAGAAATGAGAAACCAAAATATTTTTATAGGTATAAGATCTGTGTTTTTATTTGGAAGCTGTAGTTCTGGTTTTCTTAATGTTTGTTTTCTTTTTATAATACTTTAATGGTAGTAATTTTTCTTTAATATTGGATTGTAAACTTTTAGTATTTCATGATTTTGATCAGAAAATACTCCTCACTGGATGAAGGAAAGAACGAGGAAGCTCTATCAAAATTTCACTTTTTTCCCGGTAAGCAGATCTACTCTGTTGTTTGAAAGAGCATTTATGTATATTTTCTGCCTCCAATTTACTGTCAACAGAGGGCTACAGAAGGTGATTATGACAACACCAAGCTAAAGCAGAAATGTTTTACTGTGTATGCCCAGCACCTGCAGTCTTTGTGTGTTCTCATTACTGGTGGGCAGTTCTTCATTTCTTGCACATGTAGGATTTTATGTAGCCTTGATGTAGGTGATAAAACCCAGGAAACTGTTTGAATCTGCCTTGTTTTGATAGCATCTTTCTTCATTTGTTAAGTTTCTTATTTTGTTTCTAGATCTTTCTTGATTAAAGTCAACTGCCTGTTCCTCTGAGGAATGATCTATTTTGGGCTGGTTTCTTCCTTAATAAGAATAAAGATTATTTAGCTTGGTCTCTACATATCAATTTTTTGAGGTGGCTGGCAGTATTTATGGATGATCATATCTACGTGGGAAGATATTCTGCTTCTCAGACTTTCTTGCCCTTCTGAGCCTTTTCTTACATGAGAAAAGGCAGCTGTACACCTAAACTTGATATAAGGGGGTTTTTTTTAATAGGCTTATCAGACATTTACAGACTTGATTCTTTTACATTGAAACAGGCTAATTGAACCTGTGCCAAGGTAACTCATCTAGATGTTCAAGCCCTATAACTTATTTTTTCTCAGAATTAAGACATAGAAGCCGCCCACCTTTAGCCTTAATGGGAAGGGAGGAGTCAATGTGACAGCAATGTCAAACTGATTTTTGTATGGAATTTCTAAGAGTTGTTTTTCATCTTGTTTTGCAAGATTGCACTTGGATTTGGTTTTTAAGTAGTGTGTTACTTTACAGTGATATTGAGAATACATGACTGAGCCTTGAAGTGAGATAGTCTAATTATCTAGAACTCAAATAGCTGAATTCAAACATCCCCAGGGATCTGGTGCTCTGCCTGCCCCACTCCACTTCAAATAAATCTGAACTCTTACAAGATTCAGAAACTGGGTGTTCTCTTCTCTATGACTGCTCCACAAAGCTTTTGTGACAGAGAGCTCCTGTGTGTGACCATTTCATTAAAGACTTGAACTGCCTGAAAGGCTGTCTGTGAAGATCCATTGGTGTATATGAAAGCTGCAGAAATGGTTGTTTAGGAAGACAAGCTTTCAACTACATGAACTAAATGAATTTCAAGTCGAGATGAATACATGTGGGGGAAATAAAAACAGAACTAATGAGAAATGGGGTTTTAGTAAATGCTCTTAATGTAAACTAACATCAATTTTCACTCATTTTCACTGTCCAAACTACAAGTTTTCTTTGTATGCACACGATTCACATAAGGTTGGATAAACACCACATTTTGCAAACCCTAGTCATCCTGAGCACTCTGTTTCTTTGGTTTATGTTAGGAACCTGACCCAAAGAGTGATTTCTTTATACCTTGGACTGAATCAAAGTTGCTCAAGTTCTTTCTCTCCAATATGTAAACTGCTTGTTCTGGGTATTGCTAGAACATCACTCAGTATTACCAGGTTTGAGATTTTCTTTATGCTATATTTTCTTTATCATGATTAGTGCCTCACTGTTGGAAGGTTTGGTCACCTCTGGAGAAAGGACAGCTCAATACATGAAGTGTAATGGCAGCTCTGGATGTGACTGCAAACATCTGATGCAAAGAGATTGAAAATTTTAAAACACTTTGTCCACTAGTGATTCCTGATAACCAAGGAAACTCTAAAGGGTTCTGGAAGAAGTGCAGTCTGATAAAAAGTGCTTCATAGGTTTGTGCATGTAGGTTGTTTGTTACTTTACTTTTTTATTTTTTCCTTTCTTATGCTGTCTCTATGCTTCCTACTACTTTTACTTATTCCACTTTGGTTGATATTTGATAAAGAAATCAAGCCAAAGTGAGGAAACAAGTCTTGCTGGAACATGAAGAATGTTATGTAAGAATAACCATAATTTCACAGCATCCCAGAGTGGGTCAGGTTGGAAGGGACCACAGTGGGTCGTCTGTTCCAACCTCCCTGCTCAAGCAGGGTCATCCCAGAGCTTACGCCACAGGATGGCATCAAGATAGTTCTGGAATATCTCCTCACCCTCTCTGGACAATCTGTTCAAATGTTTTGTCACTGCACAGTGAGGAAGTTCTCCCTCATGTTCAGGTGAAACTTCCTGTGCATCTGTTTCTTCCCTTTGCCTCTTGTCCTCTTGTTTGGCACCACTAAGCAGAGCCTGCACATTTCTTGGCACACTCCTTGTTCAGCATTTGAACAACAGCCAGACTGTGCTGGGGGGGTGGGCTGAGCAGGCCCTGGCTCTGCTCTGGGAAGTGGCCCTTGCAGCACATGCTCCTTGTCCAAGCTGCAGAGGAGCATTCCTGCTCCCAGTAAGCACCAATCTGACTCCCAAACCCCCACTGGGCATGAGCCAAAAGAACCATGGAGTTTCCACATGCCAGAGGCCAGGTGAGGAAAAACAGGGGCTCTTTTAGCTCATAAAACATTTTTACCATTTCTTATAGGACACAGAGCATACTGGGGCTGTGGTCAGACTCTTTGCCTAACATTCTACAGGGTTTTTAGAATTGCCTTCATCAGAAAACAGTGAACGTAGTGTTGCATGCAAGGATGAATGCAGAATATCTATATCTATTCCTTTGGGACACTGCTATTTTTATTTTCTTTTTATCCATTTGGAGGACTTGTTTCAGTGTGAGGCTGAAGACAGGCTTAGTTCCAGCTGAAAGGTTGCATCCATGTTTAGATGTGCCCTGTCAAATAGTTGTGCTAAAGTATGGATGGGTGTGTATCCTCCACAAAAGTGGAAGTATGTAACTGGGAAATTGTTTATAAACCACCCCAAAAGTTCTGATTTATGGAAAATAATTATAATTCTTAATTAATAATTAATTAATGTCTCTTAGTTAATAACATCTATTAAATACTGCTCATAGAAAATTATATTAGGGGTAACTTTTTCTCAGTCTCCGATTTTACTTTAACCCAAACTTTCAGTATTTCTTCACAATACTCTATGTACTTGGTACTCAACCACATGAGCAAGTTCATCATGGACAAGCCCCTGACAACTGCAGTGAATTATAAAACAAGCATTTTCAGGTTCACATGCTGGCTGTTTTTCATGTGCAATTGTTTTGCAAAGACAGTGTTGATGAGAAGTGCTTGCAGTTTGCTCCTACTGTATGACATTCTGTAATGATAAATGTGTTTTGTACAAAACAATATTGGGTCTATAAAAAAGAAATTATTCATGTGTAAATGGTAGTGGAAGTCCTGCCAAGGGAATAATGAGACTCTAGAAGTGTACTTACTGATATTCAAAGAAGGAAAAAGCTGAAGACAATGGTGTCAGCCTAATTTCCTTTTTTGTTCAAACCTTGAGTAGAGGTGTAGTCTCTGTAACTTGCAGAGAATGTGCACAAGTTAAATCCATAGGAGTTCTTTACATAGGTCCAGTTCTGGGCTCCTCGCTAGAAGAGAGACATGAAGATCCTGGAGCAAGTCTAGTGAAGGACTGTGAACACAATTAAGGGGCTGGAGCAACACACTTAAAATAATGGTTAAGCCTCAAGAAAAGGTGATTGAGAGGGGATTTAATGTCTGTCAGTATCAGAAGGGAGGTGCCAAGAGGCTGGAGCCAGGCTCTGCTTAGTGGTGCCCAGCAACAGGAGAATGAGAAGCAATGGGTAAAAACTGGAACATGGAAAGTTCTGCCTGAAAATGAGGAAGTTTATTTTGAGGGTGATAGAACACTGGAACAGGTTGCCCAGAGAGGATGTGGAGTCTCCTCTTCTGAAGATATTTAAAAGCTATCTGAGCACAATTCTGAGTAGCAAACTCGAGAACATCCTTCTTGAGCAGGAGCTCCAGGGCTCACTTCCCACCTTAATAATTAATTCTGTGGTTGGTTCTGTGATTTTTGCCTCAGGGAAATAGATTTTTTTGAGTAAATTTGACTCCTTCAGCAGAAGACTCATCTCTAGTTATATTTTAGTTTGGTATATTCATGCAGCAGATGAATTGCGGAGATAATCAATAAGGAAACTTTTTATGGGTAATAAACTTGAGGGAAGTCTGTGGAGAAACTGCTTTTGAGAGCCTAGGAGGGAAAAAAACCAGGCAGATGAGGAAATAAGTCTCATCTTTATACTGGTGGTTTTGGTTTTGGTTTGTTTTTTTTTTCATGGAGTCCAGACTTTCATGACTATCTTCTCTGCCTTGCCAATTTTTGTGATCAAGCTGTGAGTTGGAGGATTTATTTTTTTATATTTTAATATAGGGGAGAGGGGAAAGAAACTCACAGATGCTTTTATGTATGCCCAGTGATATGTATATCATTCTGTACATTAATGTGATCAGAAAACCATCCAGGTATCAAACACCTTTTACAGAATGAATTGCTTATTAGCCGGTTACCTCATTATTATAAAAAAATTGTTGTATCCATGAACATGAAGATTTTGTCGAGGTGGTTGAATTGGTTTGGGGGGTTTTGTTTGGGCTAGTACATTTTGTATTTACTGGAGGGTCATACTTAGCACAGCAGAAGATACCTTCTTCCTCTCAGTATTTTACAGAGGGATTGTTTTTCAGATGTATTACCTCTTTCCTTCTTATTTCCTTGTTCTTCACTTAGTTAGCTATGGACTCATAAAGATGGCTCAGCATCCTAAGTTTATAATGTCCAAGCCTTCGGATTAAGTAATTTTTTCTGAAACACCCATAGCCTAGAAAAATATAATATACTGGTGTGGTTTTTTGTAAATAAAGATTTTATAGCCATATATAGCAATCACTTAGTTTGCTATATGTTTTGGAGGTTCTTTGTTTGTTTGGGGGTTTTGTTTGTGTTTTGTTTCGTACTTGTTTGTTACTGGGTTTTTTAAAGTTTTGTCCTTTTGATTGAGGAGGATAGTTAAGGCACAAATCCATTTCAAATGCCCCAAACTCTTTTTGATCTCTTGGTTAGTTTCCTGACAAATGATATTGCAGTCTGGATCGAAGCTCCATAGAAAAAGCCCATCAAATATAATGGCAAGGCTCAATTGTGCCTTCATACTGACTGCCATGGAAACTTTCCTATGATAAGGTGTCAGATGTCAGAGAAATAAGGAGGAGAAAATAGCTTGGCTAAGCCAGAAGCAAAAACTCAGGCTCAGGTGGTGTGGGCTGAGAAGAGCTGGGTGCTTAGTCAAGAATTTAAGTGGTTGACTTCAGATTAGCAATTCAAGTAGTAAGTGGGATAACTGAAGACATAAAATCTTATTAGTGTCCTGAATCTGTGCCTGTAGATTGAGAACCACTTCATGTTGATCCGTGGGTGGTGTGCAACACAAATCTTCCCATGGAGAGGAATTACCACCAGTTAATCAAAACTTTTCTCTGATTTTGGTTTTCCCAGAACACAGATTTTTAATAATTGGTCTGTGGAATACTCGTATGTTTCTGAACATTTAAGAGTGATTATCATGGAGGACAGGTATTTATTTTATAATCATCTTTTTTTCACCTTTATTCTATAAATTTGAAATTATATTAATGTGATTTTTAGCTGTTTCTGTCATATTAAGAGTCATATCATTACCTTTAGTTAATGTTCCTTGAATGAAGTTCTTAAAGGAAGGGTTAGAAAAGCACTCCAGTAGACTTTGATATAAACTCTCTGATTGTATTAATTCTCTGATAATCTGTTTTCCCTTCCTTTATCTAGTGAAATTATTAATCAGGAAATGGTCCTAATACCCAAGTAGTCAGGGGAGAGGAAGATTATAAAAGTACATCACATGTCTCATCTTCTGTAGTTCACTCTGCTCTATTGCAATTGGCATCAGCACTGGTTTTAAAACTTGGCCACAGTAGTACATAAAATCTTTGTTTCATTACAAAAATTATGTGCTAGAACAACGTTTTAAATGCTTTAAAGATTATTGACATGCTAACAGAATTAAGAAAAAATAGTATATGGGTTGGGTGAAGACAGGTATAAATCTGCTCATGTGTTTTATTCTCACAAAATGAAAACCTCTTCTCCTTGTATGGTGTTGTCTCTCTCTTCAATACAATTATTTATTGTTCCCTGCCTTGCCAACACAAATCTAACAGATTAGAAGACAAACTAATTTGCCAAAACATGACCTATGTCTTCCTTACCAGTTTACATATTAGAGTAACAAGGATCAACTTCACAACATGTCTTTATGTATTTCTATTCCTTTGATTACTACCTTTTGCCCTTTCAAGTCCAATATAAAGGTGAAAGATTTTGAGTTGCCAACATTGGACATTCATATCTTCACAGAAAGCTGGTGTATTGTAGCTAGAGTAAATTTTGAAAATAATGGAAAATTATCATCCAAACTGTAAGATCTGGCCAAAAATGACAAATCAAAGGAATCACATTTTTTTGACACCTATGTATTCAAAGCATGTTAACAATTGAACACAGTATACTGAAATCTTCCATGTATTAGCCAAATTACTCTTTCTCTTCTATGATAAAGAGCTTTAACCCTGTAAATGGATCATCAAGCCTCAAGCCATCAACATACCACCATTATTTTCATCTCTTTCCCCACTGGTGCTGCTTTTTTTTTTTTTTTAATGAAACTGGTTGCCTGGCAGTGTAAAATAACAGGTGTGTGTCTATCATTATTATAATATTTTTTTCTTATAATTATGTTTTCCTTGAAGTGCTGCTAGCAGGTCATTTAAGTTGAAAATTAGTATTAGTATTTCTAGGGGAATATTGCAATTAAAATGCATACTGCTATCAAATTATTTCCTTTGAAACTCTTGAATATTGTAGCTCTATTCTTAAGAGTTTACACTCAGAAATGAAAGGTAATTCCCCATGGCGGCATTATCTCCTCTTTAGATGTACTGTTCTGTTTCAGAAACACCAGCCTGAACCAATTTGTATTAAATGCTCTTTTATGGCATGAAGGAAACATTAGAAGTGTCATATAAATCAGAGGTAAACTTAGTTTTACATGAAGACTACTTGCCTTCACGTGTTCTTTTCTAATGACTTTGGGGGGGAAGGGGGAGATAAGATAGACTTCCACAGTAGGGGCTGCTCAGCTCACTAATGCAATTTGAATTGTGTATCAACACATTAATGTTAAGGTCACAAAGTTAATGATGTCTAAAACTATATTGTACAATTTGCCTCAGCAACCTCATAAAAAGCAGGAGTTAATGAAGTACCTTTGATTTGTGGTAACACTTACCTTCTTCCTTCAGCACCAAAGCACAAGGTCCAGAACTGTAGCTGGAACACTGCTTTGATTTTTGTTCTCCTGACAATATTTCTCACGCCTGTTTTAATGAGCCAAAGCAAACTCCTTCACAGAGAAACAGCATCCATCCTCCCAAAAGTTTCAGAGCTGTAGGCAGGCCTCAGAGCTTTTACTGGAGCTCTGAATACAAAGCACTTTGGCATTGTTAAATTGATAACACTCTTGCAGTTTGTGCTAGAAATCCAAGGTTTTCTATCTATAAAATTACTATTTTTAAGTTTTAGAATTCTAGTTACACTGAACTGGGATTTTAACAACAGGAAATATGGGTAGAGTTAAAGATTTTACTGTTATTCCAATGAACGGTAGCAACTCCAATAGTCCAAACTGAACAGTGAGTATGAAAAAGCCTCACCAATAATATGTTAAAAAAATCGTATTAAAAAATCATACCCAACACCTCCCCCTTTCTCTGATGTTCTTATTACTCTTTTAATGTTCCCCTGGACTTTAAATGTGATACCTGCAGCATTCCCAGAGCTGAGCTCAGACAGGGTGGGCAATGGGCACTCAGCTGTGGGGCACTTGAAGAACCCAGTTCAGCCCCACTCAGGGCAAGGGGTAAAGTATAAGGAGATCTTAGTATTAATACCTTATATACTATTTATTATATGTCCACACATATGTATTTTTGGTGGTATGTAGATAACTAGCTGGATAATTGAAGTGAATACTAAACGTGTATTCTGTCTTATAGCAGAGGAAGATGCAACTCTCCAAGGGTGAATTGCCAGGAGGTTTGGGAACTCTTCTACTTTTAAGTAAATGAAGCATTTCACTTACTTCCTCATATTTCTCCTGTTAGGGTTTATCCAGTCCTGTTCAAGGCCTCTGAGTTTTCTCCTTCTTGGATTCATCCTTGCACTAGAAATCAGAAATACTTCAATTAAGAGAAACTCAGAAACCTGAATATATATGTAAAACTTCCCTTAAAAAACAAAACAAAACAACCCCCCCCCCCCCAAAAAAAAAAAAAAAAAAAAAGCAAACAACCCACTCTTCCCAGAAAATAACAGTATTTTTAAGGACTTGGGAGAAATACTGTCATTTTTCTTTATTATAGCTTTGTTTGGAATTAATGACTTACTGGATGAATAAGCATTAAACAGTCTGGAAACAAAAATAATAGCTATTTATAAACAGATTTTAATTTTCTTTTAGATTTTTATCAGCTGCATTCCATTATGCTTTACTCATGGATCTGCTAATGTAGATAAGGACTTCATAAGGAGTTATGTCCATAATAAAAGTGCATTCATATATTGTGCCTACTCAGTAAGCTGCCTTAATTTTTTTCTCTCCTTTTTTTCTACTGCTGTACCAATTCCACTTAAATGGTGGCAAAGCTAAGCCCAAGGGTATAATTAAATTCTTTTTGAAATATAATTAGTTCAACTGCAATGTCTTTGATTTCTGGAAATAGTCAGAGAATATGGTAAATATATTTGTATAAGAAAGGAATTTAAGATATGCTAAAAAGAGCTACAGACAAATCTAACCACTGATAGGCTGTTCTGAGTAATTTATTGTGCTGGTTTTGACTGGCTAGAGCTTATTTTCTTCACAGTAGTTTGCATGGGGTTGTGTTCTGGATTTGTGCTGGAAGCTGCCAATATTTCCAGGGATTGCAGTAGCAATCCCTGAGCAGTGCTTGCATCTCAGGTTGCCCCACCAGTGAGTAGGCTGGGGGTGCAGAGGGAGTTGGGAGGAAACAGTCAGGACAGCTGATCTCACCTGTCCAAAGGGATTTTCCATAATGTGTGTTACCCTGCTCAGCACATATAGTTGGGGGAAGAAGGAGGGGAATATTTGGAGTGATGGTGTTTGTCTTCCCAAGTCACCATTGTGTGTGATGGGGCCCTGCTCTCCTGGGGATGCCTGAACACCTCCCTGCCCTTGGGAAGCAGTGAATCAATTCCTTGTGGTGCTTTGTTTGTGAGCATGGCTTTTGCTTTCCCTTTTAAACTTTGTGTCAACTCACAAGTTTTCTCACTTTTACCCCTCTGATTCCTAACATGGGGAAAAATTGAGTGCTGGGGGGTGCTTAATTTCCAGCTGGGGTTAAAGCATGACAGTCATGAAAATACTGTGCATTACACAGCAGTAGTTGTCTGTAGCTAATTATTGTCTTCCTTATGCTATCCTTAGATCCAAGAGGAAGTCTCTATTGGGCTTGGTTTCAGTGAGCAGCTCAAGCAGGATGGTGAACAGAAGAGAACAAGATCATCTCTAGCAATGTGTCTGTATCTACATTTGATTTTAGTCTACAGCCAGTACTTCTGCCTGCAAACCAGAACAGGATTATCACTGCCTCAAATACTGTTACTGATGGACTATGTTGCTTACAGGGATTTTATTTTAATTATTTCTTTTGTTTGGCCCCTCAACTACCTATCCATGCAGGGACAAGTTTAAGGCAAGAGGCAGTGCCTAAATTTTCTCTGGCTGAGGGCTGAACTCTGAAGACACAAGGTAGTGAAATAATTGCTCATGGGACACAGAGGAAAATTCTCTCCAGAGATGTTATTGACAGATATCTGTCCCATGTGGCTGGAGTGCACTCTGCACTGCTTTGCTCTTAGAAGTCCAAAAAAGACCAGTTTAATTTAGAAAGAATTAGAAACATTCACTTGTGCTCAAGGTAAGAGTACTGATATTTGTTAGTAAAGTTAATAGAGGAAGAATGAAGAAGCTTTTTGTCTGGATGCATCAACTCACATAGGTGTAAAAATAATAAATTTTGCACTTGTGGTGAGGGGTTGTAAGTTTTGCAGGTCTGGTGTGCTTTTAATTCCTGTACATTTATCAAGTCACAATGTCAATGCTCTCTTAGCAACCTGATAACTAGCTACATCAATCAGTGCAATTAATTCTGTTTCAAAACCTGCAACTCTTATCCAAGGCTGCTTGTTTTATTTATATTTTCATTTTAATTTTACCTCTTTTCCTCACTCATCTTCTCTCATTTGGCTGCCAAGGGACATTCAGATCATGGGATCAGATTCTGATTAGCCTGAAGGGTTGCCCCTAGATTTCAGATGTTTGATATTTGGATCCCCAGCAGCAGATATGTAGCCAAATCTATCTGGCCCATTTGTTCTGTGTTTTGTGCATGATTATAGGGAATTAACTTCATATTTTGGGGGTTAGAGGGATTTTTTTTTACTGTTTATTGGCATTTTCTGCCCTCTAGCTTCCAATTTCTTGTAGAAGACTTCAAAAAATTGCCTGTGCTTCACCAGGTTGTATGGAGGCAATTCCTGGTGACTTACTTGAGTCATGATTGCTAAATCAATATTTTACTCTGATACAGCCAAGCTACCCTCTTTCTTGCTGCTTTGCTTTTCTAACTGCAGTTTGAGAATTTACTAGGGAATGAAAGAGTGCAAAATTCAAAAAGGAAAAATACGGCCACATTTCACAACACCTCTACAGAAAATGTTGTTCTGTTCTCAAGTAAATGAGGTTACATATTCTTGTTAGTTCTAAATGTCTTGTCAGCTCTCAGGCTTGGATTCAGTTGAGATTCCTGGAAAAGATGATACAGAACCATAATCTCATTCTGGGGAAAAGAGGAAATATTTTGCATATGGTTTTGGAGCTAAAAAGTCATTGTTAGTTCATTGAATGATTTAGCAATATAAAGCTGGAATTGACTAATATTGAGAAGCTTCATGAATTATACAAACTTATTCTATGCAATGTTTTATATGGATATAAAATTATAAAGGACTTCCTATTTCTTATCCATCCCTGTGTTCAGCGTTTCAGCTTTTCTCTTAGTTAGGGTAGATGGTTCCTGTACTTCTCAATCAAAAATGTATTATGTATTCTATTAGACATTTCCAAGAATTACCAGCAAAGTTTTGGGGTTTTTTTCATTATAGAAAAATCAGTGGGAATAAGAAAGTTGGAAATTGTCCTGATTTTGATGCCTAGTCTTACTTTCCTTTTCATGCGCTTATCAAGTACTTTGAGTGAATTTGAGACAAGTGGTCAATGTGATTAACTAAAAGCCTCTTAAAGAGACATGTTAATAAAAGAAATTATTGCTGAATTAGTGGAATGAAGAACTCAGACAAAATTGAACAAAAAGTGCTATCAGAAACTATCACAAAAATTGACGGATAAAATGAGTTAATTCTATGGAATGAGGAAGATCTGAATATAAATTCTTTGGAATCATAGAAAAATTGTCCAAGCTCACAGATTGTGTGAGCATATATCTTTTTTTAAGTGACAGCTTTTTATACTTTTCAGTTTTTGGTTGATCTAAGCTTCTGAGGGATCTTAAATATATAAGAGAACATATATTTTTAGATTCATCCTGACTATGCCCTTTCAAAATAAACTGTAACACTGTTGTTTTGGGTCATATTCTGCTAGACCAGATTCTACCTTGGTGTAGAACAGATAAGTGAAGAGCTTGTAGCTTCTACCCCTTTGCAAGTAAAGAAATTTGACAAGACCACCATGGCTCTATATATTACTCTATACAATGAGCAGCATGTTGTATAATTTCATCATACTGTTAGTGTTATCAACACTGTGCAGTCACAAGAAATCATATTATCAGAAAAATCTCAGCTCTTCACTTCAACACTTGCATCATTTAAGCTGATGCTTGTAATAAGGAGGATGGAAAAGTATTTTGCAATAGGCCAACTGTCAGTGAAAGGTGGGAGGTAATAAACCATCCTGGTCTAAATGTAGCAATAGATCAGAAAAACTGCCTGCCTAATCATAACAGCTGCTGGAGATCTTAAAAGGCTTTTTTTTTTTTTAACATAGCCCAAGGCTTGCTCTAAATGTACATATGAATATATCTAAAAAAAAAAGATGTCTATAGGAAATGATACTCATTTGGACCTCAAGAATCTATAAAATGCAGAACTTCTCTGTGTTGCATTCAGGAACTCCATGACATTTCAGTGAGAATTTTGGATGACTGATAAACTCTTTGCCCTAAGCCTTCATATAATTTTACTTTGTGTAGTCTCAAACAATGGCTTTTTTTTTTTAATTTTTCTTGAAGTTTTGCAAGTAAATGAATGAGGTTTAAAGGGTATAGCAAAGATACTTCCTAATTTATGTGCTATATGGGCTTGTACATAATTGTTGGTAGCTCCAGGAGCTGTTGTTACTCAGAACTGCATGAGCAATCATTGTGACACACTTTGTATTTGATGTAGCTTCAGCACAAGAACTGCAGTCAGCAGGGTGTGTGAGCAGGCAGTTCCTGCAGTAAAATGTATGTGTTATGATGTATGTAAGCCTAGGAACTGCATGGGTGAGCCTATGGCTGATAAACCTGGGCAGAACGGAGGCTCTAAAGAACAAATGGTTTTGTCTGCCCATCTGTGCTCACAGAGAAAAGCAATTCTGAGGAAGATTACATTGCACGAGTACTGAGGTGGAAAACTGGCTTTATGGAGCTGTTCTGGAGCTGGGCAAGCTCATGGCTGCATGAGCCACAAGGGTTTCCTCTGGTCTGGGCTTCTGAGAGGATTTGATTTGAAAGGCAAAATCGCTGTGCAGGAACCAGGGTTTGACATTCACTTACTTGAAGGAATATGCACTTTGGTGGGGTGGGAATGCTTAAAATATAACTTCCCCTTGTCAGCACCAAATGTAGCATCTGATACATGGGAACATGGTGAGATAGTTGATTAGATTGCAAGGTGAAATCCTGGTCGTCCAAAGAACTAATCTTCATGAAATTTAAATAATTATCACCTTGTTCAACTACTAAAACCATGATGGTCATTTTTTAATATCTAAGAGGCAGAAATACGTCTTTCGTGGCTATTTTTTGCTATAAAATCTTCTGCCATTTTCACTGTTTTGATATGTTAGAAGTATCATTTGGTCCATTTTTGTTTCTGAATATTTTGTTTGTAGAATCAGCTAATAGTCTCAGGATTTTTTTCCTCCTCACTCTTTAGTATCCTGTACACAAGGAATTTTACTATAAAAAAAATATTGGTTGGCATAGTCCTGTTGAGCACATGAAGATCTGAATTAAATCCTGATGGTGAAATTTCATTCAGAGGTTACTGTAATATTTCTCATGAAGATGATTCTCAGTATTTTTTTCCAGAGATAAAATTTGAGTATCAAATTTGCAATGGTGTGTTCTTTATTAATTTTTTTTTTTTTTTTTTTTTGGAAATGTGAACTTTCACGTTTTGCATTTATTGGAGAAATTGCATTGAAAATAACCTTGAAGAATACATTCTTACTTCCTTTGAATTTATAATTAAAACACAATGTCTGAATTTTTTTTTTGCAAACTGAGTGTACTACATTTATTCAAAAGCTGTTTTTCACCTCAATATGACTTTTTTTGATGGTTCAATTATATTACAAAATTCTCTGTGAGAACAGAGATGGTTGATGGCACAATTTCTTAACATCTTGGACAAAACCCAAGACTCTTAAAAGAGGATGAAAGTAGTTTCTTCTAGATCAGGCATTAAATGTGGGAATATATATGTGGTATATGCCTGAATCATAGCATTTATGACATATTATAAAAAAATATAGACACAAGCACAAAAAGTGCTTGCATCAATGAACATTTAGAAAAAAATTAAAAATATCTCACAACCCCAAAATCCCTCCAGCCTCAACAACAAATACAACAAAGGCTCAATTGAAAAGTGATTGCAATTAATTTGGGATTCTTAGAAAAAGAACTTATAGGTCCTATATATTTAAGGTTGTCCTTTATGATTTTCTTACCTCACTGATTTTTTTATAATTTCTTCACAGTTATGACTGAACTTTCTGGAGTTGTGGGGCTTTTTTTCTGTGTTGTTTTGGCTTTTTTATTTCCCCATTTATTTATTCTTTAAGTCATACAGGCATTGAATCTTATATGTAACTATGTTTGTCTCTACAAGGATAGTATACATGTGGGCTGCTATAAGAGTCTAACTGGTATATTTTCTGATACTTGTTTTCTAGATTTTGGAACTCTGCTTATAGAGCTCTTAGCCACACCTTCAGCCAAGCAAAGTATAAGGCTGGGTAGGTTTTCAGAATTACTGAATCACTTCTTCTCCTGCTTTGTTGGAACTTCATTGGAATATGCTTTATTTTATGGAAGGCTTTTTGTTTTAATGGAAAGCCTAATGACATCAAGAAACAAAATTCATTATTGAAATGAAACTATTAAAAGCATTTTGGAATAGTCTGTTATGATAATGGAATAGAAAAATGAAAGAACTTTAAGAGTTAAAGAAAACAGGGATAAGGAAGAAGACAAAAGCTTTAAATTCCATTGAAATTTTCAGGGCCATAAGTCATATTTCAGAGTGTTTTCAATAACTGTAGAGTAGCATTCTGTAAATTGCATTTAAAATTATGACTTTCTCTACAAGAACAAAAAGTCTACAAAAGTCTGCTTCTGTATAGAAGTAGAAGTCCTTGAAAATATATATTAATGGATATTTGGGGACTATGACTTTTCAGCAGTTGGATTATCCAGCTAATAACAACTCAAAGATATCTCAGCATTTCCAAGGGATTCCATTTCTTGAGTCTATCTGCTGTGCTGCTGCTAACATTAACTGATTTCACTATCACTTTCACTAAAGAGAGAAGATGAAATCAAGAAAAATTGCTATCACATCTGTTAAGGGCTTTTATATATTTTTTCTCTTCCTTTCCCATCATGAGCTCATCAAGATATGAACATTTATAAAGGCACATGCACTAAGGTGCAGTTGTGTTTCAGATCTCTGAACACTGGTAATAGTTCAATAACACGGTCCTAGGCCTAGAGGTGAAGTGTAGAATCAGCGTTGTAGAATGTAGAAAACAAAGGGTCTGTGTGAACATTAGAAGCCTTTTCCTGTACAAGCAGAGCACTGAAACCTTCTGCATGAGAGGTCCCCTTCTCTAATGTGGTGTGAATGGACTGCTTGTGCCATGTCTCACTGGAAGTTATCCATCTTCCTAAGGCTGCAACTGAAAATTCCTGGGCACAGCACCTTCTCAGCCTTATTTGTCCTCTGAACCCACAGGAAATTAACTGTAAACAAAGAATTGCTGAAAAGGATAACAAATATATCCATAAGATACAGTCGTCAGAGTTGCTAGTCATGAGAGGTTTGGGTTTTTTACCTGAGGCATGTTTTTTACCTGTATCCATTCCTATGGATACAGAAAGCACTTCGATTCTACCAGACACTGATTAGCAGCACTTTTACCCTCGGGAACACATCTTGCAATAGGAAGTCATTGCTGTTGCTTCTGGTACTTTTTATATTGCAGAACCCTTTGGTACGTTTAATTTTACAGCTGGGTTATCCAGTGTAAGGCTTGTGCCCCCAAATGTAGAATGATGCCATTCATGTCAGCTTGATATCTTTCCAAATGTGTCTGTGTCTGCCTGCAGCAGCTGGCTCAAACACTTAGCTCAAGCCCACATCATTTTTCTGAACACCTCAATTTTTTTTCTCTAATGCAGGAAAAGTTAAATAACAATCAGTGTATTTAACATTAGTTGTGGCTTTTGCAAAACTTTCATTAAATATCAAGTTTAGGTTAATTCTATAAAAGAGGGTTCAAACACATTGGATCAAGGGAAAAGGGCTGTTTGATGAAATACATGGCTGGAATGTAACTATTTTTCATTAGCTAAGAAATAGTAACATGAAAGCACACTGTTAACTATATTTGCTACTTTGCCATCAATTCATATAAACCCTTCCTGTCCTCCCAGTCTGGGATAAAAGTGTGTGCATGAGATATGAAAGTGAAATTTGAGTTAGCTTTCCTCAATTTAGTGATACTGCAGCACACCAATTTTACTTATAGAGAACTGAAGCTTAATTTCCCTTTGCATCTCTGAGATGTAAAGTGAATTAGGTTTCAATTGAGGAAAGTCTGTAATGAATTAATTATTCCAGTATTAAGTTGTTCCATACAATTATTTACAAGTTTCTTTTCAGTTGAGTGTATTTTTTGAGTGGATTGATTTTGTATATCTCTGTTCTTTATCTTTTTAGTGATATAAAAACTACATTTGCCCTTTTTGATCCTATTTTTTTTTTTTTTAGAGTATTCTCTATGGCCCAATTGAATTCTCAGCATCCTCCCTCTTTAGAAGAATATGTCAGCTCTCAAGTGTCCAGTAGTCCTTTTTATCTGATGTGGACTCTTTAAAACCCACAAGCATGTCTAGGATATCAGATTAGCTTTAAAATGCTGCCATTCATCTGCTCGGTTTAATGCATTCTCAGTCAGGACTTGCTGTGCTGGCTAAAGGCTATGCCACACTGCAGCTTAAAAAATGAGAAAAGAAAGGCAGCCAGGCTCTGGCTAACTATACCATTAACTTTCCTTCAGCCTGCAATACATCAGCTGAGCATCAGACCTAATCATGTGGTTTGGTTTGGTTTTTGGGGGGTTTTTGTTACAGCTGCTCTACCACAGCTGCTCTACCACGATCAGAGATATTTATTCAGAAAGGAGCACTGTTTAGTCCTCTGGAAATTTGCTGTTCTCCTAAACATGATATGCAGTGACTGCCCTTTAATTGTGTCATGTATTTTTCTCTTTACTTTAAAAAAACAAACTATGCTTTGAATGCTCAAGGAAAGGGGAGTGGGGAAGTCTTTACCTGTAAAAGGCAAGATAATGTAGTGGACTAATCCAGGAACATATCAAACATAAATGGCGTTATGTTGCTTTTTCTGCCTGTGGATATTGTAGAACCCTGTATATTGATTAACTAGTGATGCAAACCATCTCTTTTCTTTGTCCTATTGACCGGATCTGTGTTGTACTTGCTAATACCTAATTGGATCTCGGGGCAGTAAAGCTTGCATTTAATTTATAGACAGCTTGCTTTTATTCCAACCATGTTGGGAAAATCAGGTTTTAAGTACTATGGAGCACAAGATTCAAAACTAATCACCTGTAAATCTTGAGAAAAAAATTGGCTTGAGTCAGGATCTCTGCAAAATACTTAACTACTAGAAGGAGGGAGGAAGTGAGAGAAACACCAATTCACTGGGGGATTTTTCTCTGTGTGATTCATGAAAGATATTGGGTAAATTCGGTAAAAATGACAACAGTGAGCTGCAAATGAATTTCAGCCAGAACATGCATTTTAATATATTATCTGTTTAACCAAAGCATATGCTAGCTGCAAAATAGATATTAGCTGTCAGAGGTTGAAATTTTTATTTTAGTTTAGAGTACTACTAGTCAATTTATTTCAGAAAGTAGAAAGCCTACTGACTTATTTTGAGAAAAATGTAAGGACTTTTCATTTTATTTTGTGAGAATAAATGTGAGCAACTATAGGATCATCATTCGGATAAAAGAGATCAACAAGCAATTTTTTTTTTTAGGGTTTTTTTTTTTTATTATTTCTTCTCAAGTATACCTTACAAATCTGTCTCTGTAAAGAAAAACTTGAGAGGTTGTATAAAATTTGGTACATGGCCAGATGTGTCGTGTTTCACTATATTTCAGGTGTTCAATGACATCACTTGAGGCATGCTCCCTCATCTCCTGGGCAAAAATAAGAACAAAGGAAAAAAACCAACCAACCTGTGGCCACTAGCCTGGGCATGAGTGTTGTTTCCCAGGCAGTTCCCATGTTACTCTGTGCGTGCCAGGGGAGAGAACACAGGGATTCCCAGGTATGCAAGAAAAGCTGATGAGCAACTTCACGAGAATGTTAAGGACCAGTCAACCTCCAGCGCTGCTGCCTCATGGTTTGAAAGCTGCAGGTGGCTGCTGAGGCAATGTCTTGTTGCTGCTGGCCAGCCTGGCCAAAAGCACTACAGAAATATCCTGCATTCCTGTTTTTTCTGACTCGGTGGCAGAAAGCCACATCATGGATTCCCAGGGGACTCTCATGAGGATCAGTACTTAGTGTTAACAGGGAATGTGGAAAAAATATACACAAACATGCACAAAGGCCCCACGCTTGTTCCATAACTTGCTTTTTCTGTGTCTTTGGTGCAAAAAGAAAAAGCAAGGAACTTATCAGACTAAATTTCAGCCTTGGTGCCATGTAAGAAACAAACACTTACAAAAGTAATTGTATTAGAGTCTTGGCGCTAAAAAGCATATGGAGGTGAAAAGAGGTATTTGAGGGTTTGGGAGTTTTTTTGAGTTTGTAGAGTTATATTTTTACCATCATTCTAATAACTACAACTCATCCCTCTGTTCCTTAATACAAACAGAAAAAAATCATATATTTTTTGAGGGTTTCCTGTTGGCTTTCCCTGTGTCCAGGTCCCTCTTGTGTTGTGTCCCCATCATGCAATCATTGCTCTCAGTATGAGAAGTACGGACGTACCTGTGGCTCATTTTCTCCTAGCAAAGGTACTCTCTTGAGCATGGCTAGAGAAATATGGCACACTGCTGGCAGAAAAACATTTACCCTGGCCCCATTCTCCCTGAATGTTTAATGACATGCTGACACTGCAGACCTTCCTCCCCTCTTGGATCTTGACTTCTTTTGGTTATGGTTCCAGTGAGGCTCAGTCTGTGAGCATGCCTGGACTGTGCTGCACAACCTGTCTGCAAATAATTTTGTGCTAGTAACTTCTGACCAGGTATATCTTTGACACCTTTTGACTTTCCCCTTCACACCCTTTTTACTGTGCTGATTAAACAAGCTCAATAAAATTTTATATCTTCCCACCACTAATTAGTTAGAAGAAGCTTGTCTTCATTTTACCAGCGTAAACTCGACAGTATTTCTCATCCTTCCATTTTTGTGCTGCCAATGTGTGTTGTAAGGAAATTGGTGAGGAGCTGGGAAGGGTCAAATGTCAAATGTTTAAAAGATGATGCTGTGAGAAAGTTGCAGGAAAGTGCCAGACTTCAAAAATTGAGTAGAGATGTCGGAGTGATAGTGAATGTCTAGAATGTTGGCATAGAATTTATAGTGGCAGCTCATGAAAGAGATCTGTCCCATTTTTGTTCTTCCTCACAGTCAGAAACAGGGCATGATTCAAGCAGAAGACCTTTAAGGAGCTGTACAGCCAAATTCTTTCATTTTTTCCTTGATGTCTCTTCAGACCTGTAAGCCATGCAATTATGGGTGCACAATAGTTTCCTGCTAAACAACTGTTGCAAAAACCTTATTCTTTTTTTGAACTGTTTGCCTCAGCCCTGCCCATTCCCCACGAATACAGTTATCTATGGCTATTTATCAAAGATCTAATAACACTTGTTAGCTATTCCCAAAGACAGATACGAGATGAGACTGGGATAGGGGAATATGGACAGCATTATGTCTTGTGCCATGCTGAAGTGCAGGTATCTTCTGTCTGTGTGCTTTTCTTGTGATAGCCACTATCCTGGGGATCTTTTTTATGTCTCTGCTGAGTAACTGCTCATCTTGTTCTCAGCCAGTGGCTCTCAGTGCTCTGGAAATAAGAAATACCTGCTTTTCTATGTACTCCCACTGAGGTGCTTCTGTGAGATCCCTCATGGTGGCCAATGTATTTGGGGATTTGTCCTTTAATCGCTTGCCTTAATCTGCCCCCGTGTGTCTGAAGCACATGCTGATCTACAGGGGGCTTTTGTTGGAGGCCCAAGAAACATAGTGTAGGCAAAAAATGAGAAACAAAACTATGTCTGTATTTGTTGCATGCGTTGAATAAAGTCCATTTCCCAAACCTATGTAGACCTTTTAGTTTTCAAAGAAATTCTTATTCCAAACTGATATCTTTCTTACTTCATTGAATTCACTTTTAAAATTAGGAAAACTTCTATATGTAAGAAAAAACTATATATGAAGTTAGAGCTCTCTATGTTTTTAAACTGTTAGCTTTTTATTTTACTAAACTCTGCTTAAAGGAAAAAATGTTTTATTCATGCAGATCATTTATGTATTACAATATATCTCAAATAAATATTGAATATTTAATATAACCTCAGTGTAGTAGGTAATTTGTGCTGGAGTCCCTTTTCTTTAAGCAGTTAGGCAGTTATTAGAGAGCTTTAAAAAGAAAACAAAGTATCAAGTTGATAGTTTATCTTTAGTGGCTTGCTCAAAGTAGTATTTTGCTAAGCTTCATAAAAAACACCACTGTTGTGTCTTTATTCCCTCCTTCAGCCTCTAGCAAAAATGTGTTTTAAAAACCTTAGCTGAGATGATCTTGAGAAAAGAATTTTTTGTACTTTATATATATGCCAATATATCTTTTGGTACATGTAGAAATGGACAGCTGGAAAGAAATCTCACTTCATTCACACAAAAGAGCAGGTACACCGTTTCTGTGTGGTTCATGATTTGTCAGAGTAATCTTGTGCCTTGTTCAAATTGAGAGGTTTTGTTGCAGAAGAGGTTGCTGAAGGATTGCAATGGCATGCACTGTTATCTTCTAGTGGAACTGGAGTCAGGACTGATATGCAGACTATCTGATCAGCCAGGCTAGCAGGGAATAAAAGGTATTGATTTGAGGAAATGCTTGAGGGAGCAACACTGGCCATGCAATGACATATCTTTAATGAGAAGGCTTATGACTTGCCCATAAAAACCCTAACCATATCTCTGTGTTACTTGGGCATTATTGGTCAAAATAAGTTAAGGGATTTTCTGACTAGCTTTAAGTGCCTTTAAAGAAAATTGTGTTCAAGTACAATAATAGTCAATATGCCTAACAAGTGTTTCTCATTGATAAAGGTCTCTCTTCTTTAGCAGCTTAAGGCAGTATTAAAGACCACATTCCACAGAAGTCAGGTTGTTTCAAATCTGGGATTTTTCACCCTGGGTTCTTTTTCATCTACATCTGTCTTACCGTAGTTAACAGCGACAAAAATCTAAAATTTCAAAGGGTGAAAATGTACCTGTAAATCCACTCTACAAGATACATTAGGAGCTTAGTGATCCTGAGAGAGAGGCTTGCTAACTTCACAGTCCTTAAACATGATCATTACATCTTCAATAGTGAGTAAATTTAGAAAGTGCTGAGAAATTGGGTCATAAGGGGTGTAATTCCTGCTCCACAACCACATCAGCTTGGGAGCACTGCCTTATGTTGCATAAATCCTGATCACTGCTGGAGATGGAGTGAGCATTAGAATTCTTGTAATCAGCATAGGTAAAAGCACCTGTCTCTTTACTGGCACATGTGCTACTCGTGGGAAACACATTCAATCTTTATCTATAATTTAAATTCCATGTGGCCAAAAGTTCCTTAAAGATGGTTAAATTTCCTCTAGGGGAATCCGTGCTGTGAAAATCTCGTGTAGCGCTGAAGTTGCTATCTGAGATGTGGTTCTGTCTTTACTGTGTTTCTTGTGTTTTGTAAGGGCAAGAATAGCAGAATACGGGAGTGGGGAACTGTGTCTGAGTGCTTCATTCCATTCCTCTGGGAAGCCTCAGACATTTTCAGGCTCTGCTTTCAGACCACAAATTCCCCAAAATTATTGAGATGTGTTTTTCTGACTAATCCTGAGCACAGCAAAAAGTCTATTATTGTAGTTAACTTTGTACAAAGAAAGAATAACCCACTAAATTCAAAAAAATGAAAAAAAAAATTGTGTTTTATTTCAGTAGGTGTATTGTTTAAGACAAATGCCTTTTTAGCCACTTTTGAAAGCTCCTAATGCAATCAACCTGTTAACTGCAGGGACACAATACATTTTTCATTTAGTAAATATTTTCCCAAGATAAGGGAATTATAAATTATGAATAAGACTTTAATGAAAATGCATGAATAGGTAATACCAGCTACAATCTCCTATTATTAGCAGTAGAAGATATTACCAAATGTTATATTTAAATTATGCAGATCAGAATAATTTGGTATATATCAAGGGATAAATTATATTGTTCTGTGCCATCTTAATTATATCTTTTGACATGAAAGAAGCTATCTGAATGCTTTGCTAATTAATCTTGTCACTCTTGACCCAGAAAAATACTCTGTGTGGGTTGTTTCAAATTGCTGCAGTTAAAAATGCTAAATATATAATTTAATTAATATTGATATTAGAAGGAGCTCAGATCCATCCTGCTGTCAAGGAAAGTTGGAAAGCTGGTTGTTTCTACACCATCATGCAAGTGAGAGATATGCAGAATTTATTTATTTCATAGAGAAGGGTTTTTACTTTATTGCACTTATTGCTTTTTGTTGCAGTGACTCATCATTCTTTTTCTCCCATCAGTATCCAAGATGATGAGGTAGCTTGCCTGTTGCAAGCTTTTGTTTATGCCAATATCTCATACCTGTAAAATAAATCTTAATTCTTATACCACTTTCTTTAAAAATATATATTGTGTAGCAGGATCTCCTTAAAGATGTGGTGCTTATGAAGAAGCTAAAAGATATGCATTTGAGACACAGATCAAAAGCTGAATTTTTTCTCAAGCTCAGTATGTAATATAAAAGGAAAAACCTCTTCAACTTTAATCCCTCATTATGCAGTCAATAGATATAACCATTTCAAACACCTTACTTGTATAAAATAAATACTGCTTCTTAATGGGTTATGTATTCAGGGCTCCCTTATCTAGGAGTTATCCCTCCAGACCCCCCGGATATAAAGCAGATCCTTGTTTCTTTTCTGACCTTAAAGCAGAGACTATGTTTATTTTTTCACCAGGGTCTCTTTCAGTGATAAAAGGATTCATTTATTCTTTCGTGCAATATATAAATGGACTTTTAAATGTAAATGCACTCTTAGAAATTACTTCCTTGCCAGACAAAGAGAGTTTAAGATACCTTAGACAGGTTTTACGGAAGGTGATGATTCAGGATGTTTAGGTGTGTCTCTCCTTGGTACACAGCAACCCTCTTTGTGTTACACTTCAAAGCAGACAGCCCCCAAAACATGTAGTGTATGACAGCACAATATCTTTCTGGTGAATATCTTTGTTCTTCTCTACTCTCAAAATTCAAAACTGTGATTTTTTTTTTCCACTTTGCCTATGCTACCAAGGTGTATCTACCTTAAAATTACCTTGATTTTGAAATAAGTTGAGAAGAAATTTTAATATCTCTGTAAAAAAAATCAGAACTTTTTATGGTAGAACTTGAACTAGAACAAGAACTTGAAGTAGAAAATCAAAAGAAATGGTGGATTGTGTGGAATTATATTGACCCCTTTATAGCTGGTTGTAAAACCTAGTAAACAGCTTGGAGCATTATGGATCTGCTTTAGTACTTTTGCTCTTTCTCTCCTTACCAGGGGTGCTGACAGCTCCATGTGTTTGAGTGAGAAACACTTCCAGATGCAAGGACAAGGAAACTGTTCCAGATGTCCACGAGACAGCTGTTGTGGTGGCATCTATTTGGCCATTAGCACACTAGGTCACCTAAAATCAATGCTATAGAGTTTTTGTCAAGTTCTTATTTATGCATCAGTATTTTGTGTTTTTTCCAAGAAATTTCCTCTGGGATATGAGAGAAGGGAGGAATCCTACCAAACACAGGGATGTTATAGAAAACACTTATGACTGGGAGTCTCCTTGATGACTTGGGAGGAATTTGAAGCGGTACAAATACAGGCTGCACTCTTTGGAGAAAATTTCCCAGTTCACCGTTCTCTTCAGTTGGAATTAACATCAGAGAAATGCCCAGATTGGAAAGATTAGTGTATCACAAGGTTGAACTCTCAAAAGAAGACCCAGAGTTTTCAGTACGAAGGCTTTTACTGGCATTAGGAAATTTGCCAGGTGCTCTCCCAGCTGTGAGATGCCTCTGCCTTGGCCATGAGAGCACAGAGGCACAGGATTTATGGAAAGAAAAGTAACAATCATCCAAGCTTGAGAGAGACAAAAAGGAAGGATAATTTGGGTTGTATCAGTCATTAATGTTCCTGCTTGAGTTTGGTCTTGCCTTCCTATAGACACCTGTGTTAATAATCCATGCCTTGATTTGAAAAAGCTGTGAGCAGCTGATATGGAAAATCTGGATTCTAGCATGGGTTCTGATGCTTTCAGTTGTCAATTTATTTGCCAAAGGCATCCAAAAGAAACAGTTTAGTAAATCAGGTATACTTGTGCTCTAATTTTATTTATTTCTTCACATTTATGTTAAAACTGCATAATATTTTATAAATTTCAGTGAAACTGATCCAAATATTTTATTCAAAAACCTTTAAGCCAAGCCAGGTTCTCACTGCAGATAAAAGCCTACATAGCCCAGCTACGTAAATTTTATTTATCAGAATGAACTCAATAATAATATAGTTTACACCTCTGCATTTAATTAAATTTCATTACATGATAAAATTGTCTTATAAAGAAATCTTTGAAAACATCATAAATGAAGTGTAATATTAAATTTCTCTTAATAAATAAATCATGATTCCCTGTATTTAAGTGGTCACAAAAACATGTTAGCTGTAGTCAGCGTTTATTTCAAGTCAATAATAACCACTCTTAGCATATAGCACTTTCATACAAAGTCTTCTAGCTTTCACAGGGAATATTGTATAATACTGAAAAATGTGTAGTACTGAAAATGCGCTGGTAAAATCAAAATGCTATATAAAATGAAATTAAATGAAGCTCAACCAGGAAATTCTGATGAGTAACATGCTTAATGGGTGAGGACAATGGCTTCAGAAATGCTGGTTCGCAAATGGACAATATTTATTCAGTTTATTATTTCTTTGGAGACTATTTAATTTCACTTAAAGGTAATATATAGATTATTTTTCATTAGTTAATACTTTTGAAGAATTTAACTTTTATTATAAGGTTTTCAGCCTGCTAAGTGTTGATTCTTTCCTTTTCCTCCTGTCTTGGGTTATGGAACCAAAAAATGTGTATTCTATTTCATCTGTTGAAAACAGTTGGGGAAATGTGTTTTTTTCTTTATCTCTTGTAGCTGTGGGGGGAGGGGGGTGGATGCTTTCTGATAATGGCCCAGCTGTTGAAACTGGGTGGGGCAGTGTTTCTTATCTCTTTCATCACTCATCCCCCCCCACAGGGATATCGGCTGATAATGGCCCATTAAGGCTCCCCAATCACATGACACATTCCATCATCCCAGTG